>OZ020611.1:210626989-210674489 GCA_963971575.1 Liopterus haemorrhoidalis
TATTTCGCCAAAAATATTTCATAACTTTTATCCCCCCACCCTATTTCCTAGAGAGGTTGAATTAAAAATTTGGAAAAAAAAAATCCTAATAATGTACCTTGATGGACACCAGAATAGTCCAACAGGAATTTTGCATTAGATTAATTTGTCGCATAATATCTAATATTTTATGTCGTTGACAACAAATTATTTTTTTTTTAATTTATGTTATTAAAATAACGAACGAAAAGAAGTTTTTTTAGAATTTCTTTATTTTAACACATTTTTTTCTGCCAAAAATGTGCTAAAAACTCTTGCCCAAATCCTATAACCCAGAAGCGTATTCTATAAATTTCAAAAAAACTAAGCAATGTGCATTAATATTAACTAGAATAGTAAATACATAGTAACAGTATAATAGTAACAACAGAAATTTCTGATTAGATTATATTTACGGAATATATCGTATTTTTTGTGTTTTTCACAAAACTGATTAATTTCTTTAATGGCTAAATTATGGATAATAATGTTGTGGTTTTCTTAAAATTATAATAAAAATTAGTTAACAGCTGAGAATCGACTTTATCCGCGCTTTATATGCTACGTTATGTAATGCAAGTTGCGTAGCGTTTATTTGTGAAAGTTCGGCCCATTATTATATGCTAAGATTTGGTATACTGTCTAAATTATTTTAGATTTTAGTTTTTAATGTATCAAAGAGTAATAAATAATTTATAGTATAGACCAGCGTTTCCCAAAGTGCGGGTCGCAGAAAGATTTTGCCTGGTCGCGAAAATAATTGTAAAAACAGAAAACAGATCTTTTTTGTACATATTATTTTTTTTACATCAGTTAATCACTAGAATAGTGTGTATTTGTGCTCTTTATTATTATGCTATATTCTTTATTACTATACTATACTCTTTATTACTATACTATACTCTTTATTACTATAAAGCTACTGCTTTAAAATAAAATTTGTTTTGTAAAATAAATGTTTTTTTTTTCATAAGGTGGGTCGCGAAAAATTTTAAAACCTCGTACCGGGTCGCGGGCAAAGAAGTTTGGGAACCGCTGGTATAGACTATTTCAAACGTTTAAGCAGAACTAACTAGAATTTTAATTATCCTAAATTGTAGGGTTACCATATTTTTTGTGCGCCAAACTGGGACAGGGTAAAATAGGCTGACCAGATTTTTTTCAGAAAAAGAGTATACTAAAAAAAAAAAGGTTACACTCCAAAAATACTAGTGACGAGCAAAAAAAAAAAGATCCTCACTCCCAAAATGGAAGTGATGAGCAAAAAAAAAACGGTCCTCACTCCCAAAATAAAAGTGATGAGCAAAAAAAAAAGGTCTTCACTCCCAAAATGGAAGTGATGAGCAAAAAAAAACGGTCCTCACTCCCAAAATAGAAGTGATGAGCAAAAAAAAGAAGGTCTTCACTCCCAAAATGGAAGTGATGAGCAAAAAAAAGCTCCTCACTCCCAAAATGAAAGTGATGAGCAAAAAAAAGAGGTCCTCACTCCCAAAATAGAAGTGATGAGCAAAAAAACAAAAGACTAATACTAAAAAACCGGGACATATTTCAAACCGGGACATATATTGAAAACCGGGACATATGTTGAAAACCGGGACACAATGTTGAAAACCGGTACGTATGGTAACCTTACTAAATTGTCATGAGTTCTCTTTTTAACGACTGAAGTTTGCTTCTGCTAAACAAAATGATCAAAAACTTCACTTAATCGGTAAATATTACTAGAATTCAAAATCTAGTTTCGTATAAACCATAAAAAAACAAACTATAATGAAATACTTACTTTTAAATCAAATAACACAATATGTATTAATAGTTAGGAATGTTTCTAAAAGTAATTAAGCCATTTATCAATATGTTTCTTATTAATTTAATGAAGACTCAAATACGAAGCAGCTCGCAGAATAAACAGCTGGGATTTTTTTAAATGTTTTTTTCTGGGTTTTCATTTAATTTTTACTAAAATTAACGAATAAATGAAATTATCAAAAAACTGTTGATTTTGATGTAATTATAGAAAGATTATCCTGAACGTCCAGCATTCTGTTGGCTTCTTAACGTTATTACATAACTACAAAACCCTGAAATGTGTGACAATTTACTTTTAACATTAATTTTTAAGGAACAGTTTTTTTTTTTAGTTTGGTATGTGAGAACTTTATCTTAAAAGAATGCAATTGGTACGTTGTCAACATCAAATCATTAATCTTGTATTAATTATCATATTTTTCTGAAAATGTAACTTTACAAAAGTAAGAATTCAAGTGAAATTCGGTAGTAGTAATATGCTAGATGAAAGATACAACATTTTTGGAACAAATGGTCCATTTGAGGTAAATCAACCATTATCTTTAGTCGTAATGGCATTCTTCTCACATTCCGAGTGTATCTGTCGTGTCCCAGCAAGTTAATAGTATTTTTAAAAACACAGGGATATATTTTACATTTGTGTATCCACAGGCAGGCCGATGCCGATTGCGCGCAGGCTAACATCTTTATCTGTGAAGAACATCGCGGCGTGTTCGTCGATCTGTAATTGCTTGTTGATTGTCGATCTCGATAGCGGCATTGTTAATCGGTCCCGCTTTTACATCTCTCGAAACAGATAAAACAATAAATATCCCTGAATACGTGCGATATGTGGGCGTAAACACCTGGCCGATACTGCCATCTTACCAATAACACGTGTACTTTAATTGTGTTGTAATTATAAATGCCGCAAATTTATTACACTGTCAATTAAAATTTTTGTATTTTATTAGTTTATTAGTATTGGTGTAATGCTAATTATATTGGAACGGATGCCGTTACAATAATACACAAATTGGCTTGTTATTTTGATGGAAAAATGGCTTCTTTATATGGTTTACTAAATGGAGGGTGTAAAAATATGATGGCCCAATTAATTTGTCTTATTGGATATGTAATTTATGACTGGTAATTAGTCTGCAAAAAATATTAAATTAGTGAATGTACTTGAGTTGGAATGAGTAATTTACTCATTTCCGAACGGAGTAGAAATTGTTGCACAAAGCTATTGCTCCACAAAGGTCCTGGATTGAAAATCAGAATTAGATAACAATGGTATATGCAGGCAAATGTAAGTTCTAGGGTTCGTAGTTATATTCTTAGGTAGGAAACCGGTAAAGAATCTTTAATGTAATCAACAATTTGTCGGTCTTGGTAGCGTAAAGGTAGCGCTCCTGTTTCATGAGTCAAAGGTCCTGGTTTCGAATCCCGGTCAGGGCATGGATGTTTGTGTGCCATTGTGTGATAATCATTTAGTTCTGTTCTGTGTTTTTTTTAATACGTTTTTTACGTGTTTTTGTCAGATACAAATGAATACTTTTTTTTGGTCATTTGTATTTTAGAAGTGAGAACCTTCTAAGTGAGAATCAATAATTCAAATAAAATCGTCTTATAACCCCCCCCCCCCTCAAATTCCTGAGTGCGCGCCTTATCATCAATAATATCATCATCACTCTGTCTGCCGTCTGTCTGTCTGTCTGTCTGTCTGTCTGTACGGTAGAAATTGTAGCGAAACGGCTGAATATGGAAAGTTGAAATTTAATATACTTGTACAACTCTTTGACCCACATATAGCAAAATTATAAAGAATTTAAAAAACACTTAATAAAACACGAAATAAATATAAACAAATATGTTTTAAGTGAGTAAATAAATATTTATTTTAATTTGAGTGGGGTATCAAATGAAACCTCTTAATGTGAGGATAGTCGAGCAAAATTTTATTTTTGAAAAATAATTTTTCTATGGGATTTTCGCCAAAAATATGTAAAAAATTTTGTCTTCCACCCTATTTCTCAGAGGGATTGAACTAAAAGATTTTTTTGGGCAATTTTTTGTCATCTAGTACTAAGTAAAAAGTAAATCTTTTGCGGAGTAGGCCGATTCGCTTATTTTTTTGGCTGCTGGATGCTAGAGCCATCTATGTGTCAATTTTTAAGTTACAAAATCTCCGTGGTTACACGGAAACAATTGACAGTCAAACATTTATAATTGTAATAATTGTTCAATAACCATAAATTATCCAATGTAAATAAATAAATTTAATTTTTCGAATAAAAATTACTTTTGGTCGCCCAAAAAATATAATGTGCACCTTTACCAAAAAGATCTTTTTCGTCCTTAACTTTTTAAGTCCTTGGCTACGCCTCGGTCTTCAAATTCAGATGCGGCCGAAAGAGATCTACTCTTTGGCTATGGTACATAAATAACTATTTTGTTCTGTTGAAAAAAAAAAAATAATTATTATTTTTTTAAATTTTTTTGTGCAGTATTAAAAGAAAGCTCTTAAGACGAAGATTGAGAAATGGAAAGTAGTTTTTTAAAAGGCCTTTCTTTATTTTAACACGATTTTTTCCTAAATATTACTAAAAAGTTACCTTCCTGCACCTTTTAACCCAAGGGGGTTAAACTAAAGATCTAAATAAATTCTAAGTAATGTACATTGTTCTGAACCAGAAGCGTACGAAAGTAATTTTTGATAAGATTGCGCTTTTGGAAAATAATGCAGTTTTTGTGTTTTTAACAAAATTAATTATTTTTTTATTCATTGTTAAATTATAGCTAATAATGTTATGGATTTCTTGTATTTATCGCTGATATAGTTTTTCTCTTCTTTTGCAATAAGATTATAGTAAAAAAAAAAATTAACAGATGCGAATCGTGTTTAATCGCGCGCTAAACTACATTATGTATTGCAAGCTACATAATGCGTAGCATTCATGTGTGTAAGGTTCACTTACTGTTATACGTCGTGAATCAACCTATTGTTTGAATTACTTTAGTTTATTGCTTTTAAGGTATCAAAGAAGAATAAATCATTATTAATTGTGAGAAATACGTTTCTGAAATTGAAAAAAGCCATATATCGATATATTTCTTATTAATTTAATGAAGACATATATAGGAAGCAAATACAGAAAAAATCGCTTGGAGTTTTTTATTTAAATTTGATTGTAACGCGAATTTACTAAATTAATGGTGCGATTATGGCCATTTCAGTTAAATATTTAAGCTCTTTAAATGTGAAGGTCACAGACTTTAGCGTGAAGTGCAGTTACGGTCACCATTTAACGTTAAATAAATCCTTAAAATTTTCTTTAAGCTACAGCCAGATATATCTCTCTATAGCGCTAAATTTGAGATTATGTTTGACACTGGATCAGATTGTAACGTTTCCCGAAATTGTATTTAAAGTTAAACATTTTTATTTACAAGAAAATGGAATTGATCCATGTTTTAGTTCATTTAATTACCGAGGAAGATGACGGGTAATAAAAGATAAATGTATAAACATTATAAATTATCAAAAATATGTACTTTGTATGATTAGGAACAATCTTCGCATAGAACGAAGATTTATAAGAGACACAGAAAATCCATTTGAAATGGCTAATGAGAGTTTTAGAATTTTTTTTTCGGCTGTCAAAAGAAACGATTTTCTACGAAATTTTGCAACCACTACAGAATGGACAACCTGAAAGGCAAGACGAATTTCCACTACATCTCAAAGTGTTAGGAACTATCAACTTTTTGGCAACTAGTTCTGACCAAAAAGCTGTGGGGAACTCCATTTTTAATTGCATGAGGCAGAGTAGTTTAAGCAAAGCTATAAACCAATGCAGGCTCATTACGAATTGCTTAAGCCATGTGTGTTATTTTGTATGAAAATTACCTATGAATATGAACATACATTTTTATCTTAAAATTATAATTTTACTATTTATTATTTTTGGATAAATATTGTAAACATGGTTTAATAAATCATGTACTTTCTATTCATTTAGCTATGTATTTTTTTGTTTTTTCTTCAATAAATAAAGATTTTAAGTTTTTGGTTATATCATGTTATATGTTCTGACAGCCAGCACTAAAAACACTAAATTTACATGTCTACTATTGCTTTCTCTCTTCATTCAATACGCACAAACAATGCTCAGTTAAACGTTACTTAATTAGCCTTTAACAAGGTCACAATTCTGTAGCTGAAGTATGTAAATTTAGTTGACCATAATAGCAAAATTTTAAATAATTTAACAGTCGAAGTTAAAGATGCATTTAGCCTTAAATTAATTGAAAATTGTAAATATTCAAATAATGAAAAAAATTATTATAAAAAATTGACGATTTTGATGTGATTATAGAAAAAATATTGTTCTATACATCTAGCTTCTATTGGCTTCTTACACTTATTATATACCTGCAAAGCCCTGAAATGTGTAAAAATTCACACTTCATACATTTTTTCTACAAAGGTGCATCTATAGATGTACAGAAGTAGTTTGCTCCAGTAGATATTATTTTTTCCCGTATTCGCTAAAAACGACCATCAGGTACAGCAGTTTATTATCTCAATTTGCCAACATTTTAATACAAAATGCCAGGGATCAAAAGACAAGGCAATTTTTGATGAGTAGTATACATCCATGTGAATAAACTAATATCATCCGTCACTAAAATACTGAAATCTCTATCTTCCAACCAAAGCTCCCTATATGGAGCACTAAACAATTAATTTGATGTTATTCGCTGAAAATCCATATAGCGATGGTATCAGGCATATGGGGAGATGTGTTGCATACATGTAGGTACATGCATGAAGACATTAAAATTTGCATGAGATGTGTCTGGCGAGGATGTTCCTGGAGCGACATCTTGAGACGTTTCATATGCTCGCCGCCTCATCGCGCTAACACAGCTGTCACACCACTGATTTCATGATACTTCACTTCTATCATACGTTGCAGCATAAACATTTTCTTACTCTACAAGAAATTTTATACTTTTACAAAATATTGTTTCCTTAGATATTTAGAAATGAAAACTACTATAATGCACTAATACCTTGACCGGCTTGCGCGGCTTTCAATAAAAGGATTATGTAGCAGATATTTTAGTCTCTGGGTAAGAAATATATCACATTACTATAATTTCCAAGTTTTATACATGAATGGTGTAAGTCGGCGGTTTCCAAAGTGGGGGGCGCGATCCCCTAGGCCAGGGGTCGGCAAACTTTAGAAGCCAAAGAGCCAAATTCTCCCTTTACGGCATCTCAAAACACTTTAAAGAGCCATAATTTTGTTTTAATACATGACTTTTTGAATATTTTCTAAATTTTATTCCTTATCAACTTAATTTAAAGAGCCACATGAATGTCCTCAAAGGGCCGCATGCGGCTCGCGAGCCTCGGTCTGCCGACCCCTGCCCTAGGGGGTCGTACTAGATTCACCAGGGGGTCGCGGGTCGCAGGATTTTCCACATTAGCTGTTATTAAAACAAAATATCGCGCACGGTTAATACTGAAAGACGAAATAAGAGTTACTCTTTTTTTCATATAAACCGCAATTTAACGAATTATGTGCGAAGAAACAAGCCCATACTTCATATTAAAATTGATTTTTATTACATTTTTAATTTGTATTACATATTTAATATTAATATAATTTATTTTTATATGATTTTCGTGAATAATGTTGTGAAAATAAATATTTAGGAATTAGAGAAACTATTTACATTACATATTTTTGCTACTTTTGTGATTATTATTTCAATAAAGAAAATATTTACAAATTGTTTGTAAATTTCCTAAATAGGGTGGGGGGGGGAGCGCCAGAGATGGGATTTTTTCTAAAGGGGTCGTTACTGAACAAAGTTTGGAAACCGCTGGTGTAAATGATATTTGTTTTATTTTGCACACAGTTTGATTTATCTTTATGAAATATCATTATTTAAAATAAAATTGGTTAAATTAAATAGTTATAATAAAATCTAAAAAAAAACAATTTTTGGCATGGTTTGCGAGATTTTTAGAGTTTTGTAGGTATGACCAAAAAACCCTTATACCGTCCTTTTGTCGTCTGTCTGTCTGGTCGGTAAAAATTGTAACCAAATGGCTAAACTTGAAAGAGAGTTGAAATTTGGCATTCTTATACAATTCTTTGACCCGCATATAAAAAAAAATATACTAAAACATCTAAAAAACATATATATCCCCCTAAAAATATAAACAAATATGTGCTCATCAAAAAAAAATATATATATATTTTCAATTCTGAGTAGGGTATCAAATGAAAGCACTTAGTACGTGGATTAACGATCAAAATTTTATTTTTGCAAAATAAATTATTTTGCAAAACAAAATTGTGCAATACAAATTTTGTCCCACACCCTGTAGCCCAGATGGTTTAAATTAAAAATCTGAAAAAATTCTAAGTAATGTACATTGGTGTGAACCGGAATAGTACAACAGGAATTTTTGATCAGATTATGTTTTCGGAAAATAACGCATTTTTTGTGTTTTTTGGTAGACGATTTACAAAAGTTTATAAGTTATGTAACACACTAGACTAGAAGACGTATCATGATCTAATGGTTAGCATGCTCACTAGCTATCCAGAATTCTAGGGTTCGGCCCCGGGCAGAGGAGAGAATTTTATTTTTAGTTTTTTTTTCCATTTTTATTTTTGTTAAATTATTTTGTCAAAATTCTAGTTATATTTTGGCAAAAGTTGCATTTAATTTTTAAGAGCGTAAATTTAATAACCAGTTGGAATGTTGGAATTATATTTTCATTCTATGAACCTTGCTATATAAAAAAGTACTGCACATATTTAGAAACATATTTATAAATAATGGTATTAGGTATTCGAATTAAAATTAACAAAAAAATATTTTAACATAAAATTTGTTTTTAAAGCTCTTAGATTAACAGACGATAAATTATTTTTGAAATATCGTTCATTTTGCAAAGCAAAATTTGTCCTACACACTCAGCATGTCGCCTTCACTTATTATATACCTGCGAAACTTTGAAATGTGTGAAAATTCACACTACACATCCTTTTTCTTTTTAATTCCGGCAAAAAAATTTAGTCGCAAAATGTGATTTCGAAAATAACACCTCAAGACCTATTCTCCAACAATTTCTTGGTGTTTTAAACACCAGTTTCTTGGTGTTTTGAACACCAAGTGTTTGTTTTTAGAATAACTTACTGACAAATTGGACCCATCATTTATTATCAATATTAATGAAAATAATAGCATTGCGATTCCATTTGTTTCAAAACCTTTACTTTACAAAATACCCTTGCCCTAATAGGTAGTATATTCTAAATCGAATGGAAACTTGAACGAAAAATTCTTTTCCATTTGCATGAAATCACTTTTCATGATCCAAAACTATTTATCAAATTTGACAAAGTTGTTATTTTTTAAAAACTAGGCTAAAACATAACCACACCTTTAATTATATAAAATTATTCCATTCAATTCCTTAATAGACTGTTTAAAATTCATTTATTTACCATGGACAAACACCATTAGTTTTTTCAAAGCTTTACTAATTTTCGTAACACCTCCTAAAGCGATTGTTTGTTCGATAAAATTTAAGATTCCACCCACATCAATGATTATACATTAAAGCGAGCGAAAGGCTGAAATTAAATCATGTTATTTTTACATTACAAAAACGACGTGATTTTCTCAAAAAAACTAATTGTTACTAAAATATAAACACGCACGTGTCGCATTATACGTATAGGCTGTTTCAAAAAGAATGGGTTTATGATATTTTGAATACTATACAGGGTGTTCATTTTAAATTTCTCACCATTGCTATCTCACTAAATATAAGAGCTACGAGGTTATTTAAATTAGACAACAAATACTATTTTACAAGAAAATATCAATGAGTAAACCAATTTTTATTTCGACCAGTGGTTCTCAAGGTACGTTATGCAACTTTCTTATGTTAAATAGGAATACATATTTTATTTTCACTTATTCATTAGAGTATTCTATTCTGATTTCAACGATATAAACAAGTCATAGCCTTACATAACAAAATAATCGAGAGAAACGTAAAGTTAAACAAAAATCCAAACACCCTGTATAGCAGTAGTCTCCAATTATTTTGATCGCGTATCCCTAAATGATGAAAAAATAAATAGTACGTATTGTCTAGCTAAACAAGATGGCCCGTTGGGCAGTAGCGATAAAAATAGTCGCTAGTTTTCGTGTAGCACTCGTGCTGTACAATTTAACAAAAATTAATTTTTAAGCCAAACTAGAAAGCGCTATTCCGTTAAAAAGTTAATTGCGAAAAATTATTACCAACTAGCTGGAGTATTTTTTATTTATTTTTTCTATGAGCACATATTTATTTATATTTTTAGGGGGATATGTTTTTTAGATGTTTTAGTATTTTTCCTATGCGCGGGTCAAGGAGTTGTGTAAGCATGCCAAATTTCAACTCTCTAGGTTTAGCCGTTAGGCTACAATTTTTACCGAACAGACAGACAGATAGACAGAGAGACGACAAAATGATGGTATAAAAGATTTTTTGTCATACCTGCAAAACCCTAACAAATAAGGTTTGTTTTCTTATTATAAACAATTTTTTTCACATATATATTTATGTCAATATTAATGGAGATATTTTAAGCTTTTTAATAAACAGTTTTTACCCTGAATAAAAAATTTGAGATATCCTATAGCAACGGTTTTTAAACGGGGGGCCGCGTAGCCATTACCGGGGGTACGCGAAACTATTTTGACATTAACTTTACATCCCCCAACTTTTCACTTTTATTCAAATAACTCATTTAATAAAAATCCTACATGGTCAAGACTTTTTGTATTTGTTGTTTTCTAACTAGTTATTGACATAACTAAACAATAATTAGTAAAAACGTAATTATTTTTATTCAACTGCAAATTATTTACAGAAAACATAATAAGATCTATTTTGATCAATAGTTGACCAAGAAATGGGTTTAACGTATTATAATTTGTAACTTTTTTATTTCTTTTTACTACTATTTTTATTTATTTTATATTTTTTATTCTATATGCTAATAAAAATGTTCATTTCTACAAATGCGCAAGACCATTTATTAAAATAACCAGCGATACATTTTTACCAATATTTATTATAACGTAGTGCTTGTGAGATTATTGAGCCAGAAATTAAGTCTCAAGAACGACGTAAAATGCCTAGGGTTGGGATGGGGTCCGCAAAAAAAAAGTTGTTCCAGAGGGGGTCCTAGAACTACATAAGTTTAAGAACCCCTGCCCTATAGCGTACGTTCGAATCCTGGTTTCTTTCACTCTGTTATCGTACCAAATTACATGAAATTATGTACACCGGTTTTGCGTGATTCTCGTACAGACAGACAGAAAAACAGTCAAACAGACCGACTGTTTTTGCGGCTATAATCTGAAACGTGTATAAACCAAATATGAAGCAGAAAAAATAAAAAAATCACTTTTCAAACTTGAAAACATATTTCATATCAAAATATGTTAAAATTGTAGTGTTTGTGGAACAGCCTGTATCAGTGGAAGTGATTAAGGACATTGAAGGCGTGAACTGAATTAACTAGCATCATAGAAAAACCATTTGCCTAATTTTTCTCTTCCTGTTCTTGTTCTTATGTGAACAGCGAACAGTGAGCAGTGAACTTTGAGAATGACATGCAACATTACTGAATTAATTTACAATCAGCCCACAAAACGTTTCACATTCAAATTTAGAAAATTTCCGTTCAATTTTTTACCAACATTAACATTTTTATTAACATAAAATTAACTATTTTCCTCATATTTTATTTCGTTGATAATGATCTGAATTACATGGTAATGGTTTTTGACTTTTGGTATTATACGGGTCCTATGCAGGTGAACTTAGTAATTTCGTAGAAAATATAAGTGTCCAAAATTTATTTTGTTCTTGGAATTTTTTTATGCAGGTTACTGACCAAAATTGCGAACTACCACTATAATATGAAATTTAAAAATATGTGACAGCACAAAGTAGCTAGGACCCATATTTTAAATACTTAGGTTGTGTTTTGTATTTTTTGTATTACTTACTTGAAGACAAACATATTTTGGTATCCGTATCCAGGAGGGTTATGTCCGGCTTAGTAGCTGTCAGTAAGCTCGATGTGGGGAAGGAGTAATTTCAGTAAATGCGGTACTTGGAATTTTTCACCACCGATTTTCTGTCAGAAGGGACGTATGGATCATTCCATGGCAAGTGGTGTGATTTCAGAGAAGTGCCCTGCTCGACCATCAAGGATTTCAATGAAATTTTGTATGGACATTCACACATGTCCCCAACGAACATTGGTAAAGTTTTACGTTCATCCATGCAATACTTGCTGAGATTTAGTAATTTGTTTGACCCCATACAGCAGCCTTCTATGGTATGACTCCGAGATTTCGGCAACTTTGAGACGCAGTATCTCTGGCAATATTTTATTGAGAGAAACAAAACTTTGCCAACTTATACAACTTTTTGCGCTCTATTAAACAAAATAATAAACAAATCTTCATGAGCGATTTCCGTGAAGAAAATTTGGACCAAACTTGGCCTAAAAAAATTTTTGTACTGTGCTACTGAACCGTCACTAAAGTAGTATATTCTTGTAATCTTCGTTTTATTCATCAAAAACTCAATTAATTTCCGAATGAACATGTGCAAAGAAACCGTATCATGCTGCATATGATCAGAAATTATGCAGCAGTTGACAATTGGCGATGGGGCTACTGGTTGAAGTTTCTGAACTGGTAGTGACAATGTCACCATGGATCAACGCAATTTAGGTACTTATAATGCCTGTATAAAACAAACAAGATGAAAAATAATGGAATGCATGCGATATTGCGATAGCAGCATGTGATAGAAACGTTCTCAACTTTGTCCCTATTTCTAAGGCCTTATATACCAGGGATGAAAAACCAATCCTACTTTTTTAGGGGGTTTAAAACATGCTCTTTCTAATGAAAATAATTTAAAACAGTTTCCAGAAGGTATATTTTTGTAAAAGTGGGCTAAATATACCCTGTTTTTAGCATTTTCACAAAAAATCATCAACTTTACACTCAATTCCTGAACTAATGAAAAATATTAGGAGTGTGAAATTTTATATTCGTTAACCTTGTATTGATAAGTTATTATGTGCAAAATTTCATGTTTATCGTACCTTTACTTTCAGAGGTATAAAAAGCCAAACTTTAAAATTTTTTCGAGTTGCAATTTTTTTTTGCCAAGTTTGCTTATAATTTTCTTCACGGAGAACGCTCATGAAACTTTGTTTATTATTTTGTTTAATAGAGCGCAAAAAGTTATACAAGATGGCAAAGTTTTGTTTTTCTCAACAAAATATTGCCAGAGATACTGCGTCTCAAAGTTGCCGAAATCATACCATAGAAGGCTGCGGTATGGGGTCAAACAAATTACTAAATCTCAGCAAGTATTACATGGATGAACGTAAAACTTTACCAATGTTCGTTGGGGACATGTGTGAATGTTCATACAAAATTTCATCGAAATCCGTGATGGTCGATCAGGGACCACCAGACCACTTGATATGGAATGACCCGTATGGTATAACCGGTAGTGGGTATGCATACCATTGATATGTCTAATGGTACCTACAGACTGTGTGTCAACGTTCGCCAACGCTGGCACTGACGCTGGCCGTAACATGTAGCACTGGTGGAAACTTGTACATGCGTATCATACAGATGATGTGTTGATGAAGCGTCAGTGCTGGCCAAGTACAAATATAGCGAACATGGGCCAACGCTTGTAAAATGGCGTCTGACTGTGAAAGTGAGGTTATGGTCGCAGCTTCAACCTTTCATTTGATATTTAAATTAAAAGTTTAAAAAATTACTTTTTACTTTAAGTAAACTTCATAATTAAGCAAAAAATTGATGTAAAGTGTGAATTTTCACACATTTCAGGGTTTCGCAGGTATTTAGTAACTGCATGATGATTATTTGGGATGCCAAAACAAATTTTAAGTCAAAATATTTTTTTATGAATTTTAATTCGAATGCCTAATACCATTATTTAAGTTTCTAAATATGTGCAGTATTTTTTTATATAGCAAGGTTCATTAAGATTTTGAAAATTGCGCCTATGGCTTCCATTGGTTGCTTAAATCATAAGCCCCGCCCTCTGATTTTGTATACATTCAAACATAGAATTAAATTATAATTTCAATACTTCCCACTGGTTATTAAATTTACGCCTTTAAAAATTAAATGCAACATTTACCAAAAGTTAACTAGAATTTGGATAAAATAATTTAAACAAAATAAAAATGCAAAAAAAAACAGAAAAATTAAAATTGACAGGAATCGAACTCTAGTTTGTAAATTACGAAGCGTCTACAAAACGCACTACGCTACGAGATCTTACTAATCTGCTGTGTTACATAGCGAATTAAATATTTAACATATTTTAGTTAAAAACACAAAAATGCGTTATTTTCCGAAAACATAATCTGATCAAAAATTCTTGTTGTACTATTCCGGTTTACACAAATGTACATTACTTAGAATTTTTTCAGATTTTTAGTTTAAACATCTGGGCTACAGGGTGTGGACAATTTTTTTTTTGCACAATCTTGGCAAAAATCGCGTTAAAATAATTTATTTTGCAAAAATAAAATTTTGATCGTTAATCCACGTACTAAGGGCTTTCATTTGATACCCTACTCAGAATTTAAAAAAAATATTTTTATTTTTTCGATGAGCACATATTTGTTTATATTTTTAGGAGGATATGTTTTTTAGATGTTTTAGTATTTTTCCTATGTGCGGGTCAAAGAGTTGTATAAGCATGCCAAATTTCAACTCTCTAGGTTTAGCCGTTTCGCTACAATTTTAACCGAATAGACAGACAGACAAACAGACAGACAGACGACAAAATGACGGTATAAGGGTTTTTTGGTCATACCTACAAAACCCTAAAAATGGTTATAATCTTCCTTTTGAGCACAACACTCTCGACTGTTGTGATGACAAGTGTGTGCGCGTCGTATGTACGCTGCTAACATGCATATACAAGTTTGCAACGATGTTGGTCAAACTGCTTTGACTTGTGATAAAAATACCACCTCGGAAGCGAACGTCGGCAAGCGCCAAGCTTAGCATACGTTGGCTGTGACTTGTTGCCCATACACGATCTGCGGAGCTAGACCAGAGTTCGACGCTGCAAGTGATGGACACGCAGACAGAATGTCCATAATGGTTTCAGGATGGTGGTAGCACAGTGTAGACTTCGCTATTTGGAAAAGTGGGCCATGTACGCCAAAGTATTTATAATACCACCCTGACACGCAAACACAAAACCTTCCGTTTCCGATGTCAATACAGCAGACTTAAGAAACGATAGCGTGAGTTCGGTGGACAACTCTAAACTTTTAATATATTGGAACAACACTGAGTGCATGCTTTTACTCATGTGTTTTTTTGTCAAAATATCTATCTCCCCTCCTTTTACTGAACTGGTACCTATGTTGTACAACTCCTGAGAGAGTTGTACTCCAGCGTTTTCCCTGACGGGATTCAAGTCTGCCTGGTTAAATCTCGTTGCTGCTTTTCACGCTGCCTGGTAAAGAAACACCCCTTTGCCACTAAATTCGTGCTCGCTAACGAATTGTAATAGTGGGTCCTGCCTTCGAAGGATACTGTTAGCTGTAACCAAGATGAGTCGATCGTGCACTCCAGATTAAGTACCGTAAAATCTCACATATACTACACCCCCGTGTACAGTACGCAACCCATTTTTAAGAGTACAATTTTCGGAAAATTTAATATTCGTATATATATAATATTTACTCGCATATAATAAGCACGGTAACCGACGAGTTCATCGAAAATCAATTCATCGAAAATCAATTAATCGAAAATCAATTAATCGAAAATCCATTCATCGAAAATCAATTCATCCAAAATCAATTCATCGAAAATCAATTCATTGAATGATCAATTCATCGAATGATCAATTCATCGAAAAAAAATATTTTGTAAATATTTGAGAGGAATGCCGAGGGGATCGAAAAGTCAAAAAAGCAGTGGTCAATAAAAGTAGACAGACTAAGAAATAATTGCGTATTTTTTTTTATATGGTTTAAAAAAAGGTAAATAAAGTGACATAGTGTTTGAATATAAATAAAGAAATATAATAAGAAAACTTATATTATAAAAGAAATAAATGTTTTGTTTTTAAGGTTTAATAAGACAGGTTATGGGCAATTGCACGCAAATAACTTTTATAAATTCATACACAATGATACGCATTTTAATTGGGCTAATATGGGGGAAAGTAAAGTACTATGCGCCTAAAACAAGGTAATTAGGTTAGGTTTAGTTAGTAAAAGTCTAAAACCGAGCGGAGCGAGTTACCCATCTTCTAGTTTAAGGACAAAGCACTATTTTAGGTTAGGTTAGGTTAGTAAGGGTTTTGTTAGAAGAAGCCGAGCGAAGCGAGCTACCCATCTTCTAGTTTAATGTCAAAACACTATCTTAGGTTAGGTTAGGTTAGTAAGGGTTTGGTTAGAAGAAGCCGAGCGAAGCGAGCTACCCATCATCTAGTTTAATGACAAAACAAACTCACACTAACATAACAATGCCACCTGTTTAGAATCACCGTACATTGAACAAATCATGTGTGGTATAGTAAATATGAATAGTAAAACTATGTACATAACATAAAACCCTTAAGACTTAACAGATGGGGAAATACCATTTTTATAATTCTTTAAGAATGGGTGTATTACATATAATAAGCACCCTAGATATTCGATGAGGTACATCAGTAAAAAATGTACGTATTATACGCGAGTTTTTACGGTAATCCCAGACCTCCGTTTTGACGAAATAGGTAAATGTGCTGCACAAAGAATTTCGTGTGAAGACTTTGGTTAAAGTTTATGTTCTTTCTGGTTCTCCTGTCGCTTGATGCATCCTGCAGATAAAAGAGGAGGCAGATTAACTGCAGGCTGGAATGGACTTGATTTCCCTACAGTAGGAGGCTTTCATACCACCCAAAACACCAACTATCAGGTCTACAAGCCAAACTTAATACCCTGAATACAGCTTTCTAAGCTGGGAAAAGAGATCCATATACTTGGTCCTTTTTCCTTCTTCGTCAGAAATATATTCTTCCTAACTTTGGTCTCGATATGCAGGAAGAAACAACGTAATTTTTATCATAAATTCATATACAAATAATTGTCTAACCTTAAATTTCCTCCAATCAAAAAATTTTATACAAGCAATATTTCATCGTTGATATATTAATTTATTTTTCTAGTTACGATAAAAAATTACTACATAACACTTATCTTTTGCAAAAAGAAAAGTTACCTGATTACTACGTCATATTGAAAACTAACAAGTTTTTCTTTATTTTCCATGCAAAGTGGAAAACTTGTACAGTGTAAACTTAATACTTTACAAAAAGTACTTAAAAATTGATGGCTGCATCACTGAATAAAACAACTTATTGCAGAAGTCTTACCGTATATCTAAATCGAAAAACAATGTAAGAAATTTTGGATCGTGGAAATAAACTATTATTAGTACATTTTTGAAACAGAACAACTTTTATAATAAATTATCACAAATCATGAAAAAATAGCTGTAAAATGAATAAAACTGAAAGATTATGTAAAAGGGTGTCAAGTAACCCTTAAATCAAACAATTGTATTAACTGTTATCTTGAGTTTTTAAAAGTTACAACTTAGTTAAAAAAGATTAATGACTTTAGATCATGAAAAAATAAATAAATTTGAAATATATCCGCAACATTTCAGATTTAAAATAATATAATTTATCAAATGTTATCATGACACGAACGAGCATTAGATGGAGTTAATTTGACATAATAAAGACATAGTAGTTGTTGCGTCAATTGAACCTACTGAGGATATTGCAAATTGTAATTAGAATTTGAAATTAGCTACAATTAATCCAGTTATCTGCAACAGCGATAATAAATCCGAAAACAAAAAATATGTATCTTAACTCACTGGCTTCCTCTCTTAAGTGATTTATTTGACAATGTCAGCTTCTGAACTAGCGATGAGCGATATTTCACTGATGGTGATTTTTTCACCGTGGTTTTTAACTGTTTGTAATGGTGACAGAAAACATAAAATCACGGTGACCGTATTTTGACGCTATACCTGTTTTTTTTTTTTTTATTTTTCGGCCTCATATTTGGTTTTTACACGTTTCAGATAATTATAAAACAATATCCGCAAAAAAATTAAATTTTTGTCGCCTGTCCGCCTGTCCGCCTGTCCGCCTGTCCGCCTGTCCGCCTGTCCGCCTGTCCGCCTGTCCGCCTGTCCGCCTGTCCGCCTGTCCGCCTGTCCGCCTGTCCGCCTGTCCGCCTGTCCGCCTGTCCGCCTGTCCGCCTGTCCGCCTGTCCGCCTGTCCGCCTGTCCGCCTGTCCGCCTGTCCGCCTGTCCGCCTGTCCGCCTGTCCGCCTGTCCGCCTGTCCGCCTGTCCGCCTGACCGCCTGACCGCCAGTCCGCCTGACCGCCAGTCCGCCAGTCCGCCAGTCCGCCAGTCCGCCAGTCCGCCAGTCCGCCAGTCCGCCAGTCCGCCAGTCCGCCAGTCCGCCAGTCCGCCAGTCCGCCAGTCCGCCAGTCCGCCAGTCCGTCAGTCCGTCAGTCCGTCAGTCCGTCAGTCCGTCAGTCCGTCAGTCCGTCAGTCCGTCAGTCCGTCAGTCCGTCAGTCCGTCAGTCCGTCAGTCCGTCAGTCCGTCAGTCCGTCAGTCCGTCAGTCCGTCAGTCCGTCAGTCCGTCAGTCCGTCAGTCCGTCAGTCCGTCAGTCCGTCAGTCCGTCAGTCCGTCAGTCCGTCAGTCCGTCAGTCCGTCAGTCCGTCAGTCCGTCAGTCCGTCCGTCTGTCCTTCGCCGATTCAGTACGAATGCGGCGAGATTCACGCAAAAACGGCTAGATATATTTTTACGAAATTTGGTACGATGATAGAGTAAAACCAGGACTCGAATAGGCATTTCAAAATTTTTAGTTTAGGGGTAGTTTTGGAGTTAAAACTGTTTATTAAAAAACTTAAAATAACTTCCTTATAATTGACTGTATTTTCAATGCATTTTTTCAAATGAATATTTGGGAAGTTACGCGGGGAGTTACCTAAAACTAAAACAAAACATAATTAGCTCCTTTATTATTGACTTAACAGCAAAATCATATATGACAAAAATAGTTTATAATAAAAAAATAATTCATTAATAAAAAAATAATTCATTTAGATGAATATTTGGGGAGATATGGGACAGTTGGGGGCACCCTAAAGCGAAACTTTTATAATATCTCCCTTATTATTGATGTAACAGCAAAAATGTATATAACACAAATTATGTATAATAAGAGTAATTATTATACATACATATATGAATGTATTAACAGAAAAACTGAATATGAGAAAAGAAACTATTCCAGAGTTTTTATTGACCGCCAACATATATAAGAGAGGTATTGTGATCAACCGATTTTCGAGATTTCGATGGATCTCCACGAACTGAGGTCCCTACATAACGTTTGACTATTTTAGCATGATCTCTGTCTGTCTGTCTGTTCGTCGGTCTGTGTACACGTACAGAGCAAATTCGGCTAAAAGGATTTTTATGAAGCTTCATATTTAAGCTTTTGACATCAATGGCACGAGATGATCAACCTTTGGTAAAAACCGGTTAACTAGAAATTGGAGTTTACTCTTGTCGGTTTTAAGATATTTGCGAATATTTCACAACAGAGAAATATTTGGAAAACAATTATTCAACAAGTAGCTATAAAAGCGATAATTAACAACTTTTATTTGAGACATTTTTTTTTGTATGCAGGTACGTTTCCTTGGTTATCGTAAATTATAAATACACATTATGAAATTGTCAACGTAATATAATACGTTATTGTCTTTTACAATAATAACTACTCTGCTGCTAAAATGTATTTTATACAAGTACCTTGTTATGGCGGTTCTGTGGTGGCTACAACTGATTTTTTATAAGATATATCACTTATCATTTAAGTTACAGCCAAAAATACGTTACAAAAACCGTACGACGCATGGATACTACAGCTAGTATTAGAATAACATTAATTTAATCATAAGCAATGACTAAATTGTGTGTTATTGGCATGTTTTTGTTTGTAGGAACCTCGCGACACATCACATTATCGCTCCAAGATCTTTCGTTTTTCTACTAGAATGCAAGATCCGTATCCGTACCCATACCCGCGGATCAGGACGTAAATAATCCGTATCCGTTTCTGTATCCGCGGATATCTTTTGTGTGATCCGGCACATCACTAATGCCATGTACTGATCATATAAAATCTTTTATAGATAAATGTCCTTTTAATTTCGGGTCAATTTAGTTACATTTACGAGTTGAAATGATATAATTTTGAGTTTATTTTGCCGCTCGGGCAGGTATCACCTGCTGAAATTTTATTTTAAAACCACTGCCTTTCTTACTATGATTAAGGCTGAATGCTGCAGTGCATGTGCATGTCTAAGTTAAATTTAAACCTCTAATTTAAATATTAAAGTTGTGGGAGGGGCCTCACACCTTGCTCTTTATTTCGGTGGCATTAAGACACATTAAGCAGAGATTATGTGTGGTATTCGCGGTTTTATAGATTTTTAATTATTGCTTCGAGGTCCTTTCCTGGCAAGTGAAGTTATTTAACTTCCTTTAGAAATCTGATTACTAACTTTAAAATTTTAGTACTCTTTAATGCAATATTTTTTTGGATTTCGAACCTGAATATATATTTAATTATTAGTAGGGTTTGATTTAGTTGTTATCAGTGTAGTGCTTACAGAAAATTTTACTGAATTTCTACCTACTAGGACATTGACGGCACTAGCTCTTAATAACTGGCGAGGCCAGGAAATTTTTGAGTAAAATTTGGGGGGCCAGGAAATATTTGAAATCATTCATGACCTAAAAAAAAAGGTCCTCATTTCTAAAATACATTTTTCTCCAGGCAATTATGTCGGGGCCAACTGGGGGCCAGGGCACGCCCCGTCTTGCGCCGTCGCTGATACAGGGTATTTTAATATACTATTAAAGCATTGCCAAATTCTTTATTACAAGAGATACGAAACGGTTAACTGAGAAAAATTGAAATATTTTACTCTATAAATTAGAACATTCAGTTGTAAAAATAATTGACTATCTAATAAACAAGTTAAATATAAATAAAAGTTATTTCAAAATATACATTTTTTAAAATAGTCTTATTTATGTGTCTGTCTGTCTGCCTGTATGGTAGAAATTGTAGCCACACGGCTGAACATAAAAAGTTGTAATTTGGCATGCTTGTACAACTCTTATATAACTCTTTATATAGGAAATATAAAGAGTTCAAAAAAGGACAGTGCGGGATTAATAAAAACAAATTTGTATTTAATGGGATTTTTTTAAAAATTTTTGAGTGGGATGTTCATTGAAACCTATTAATACGTGGATAAACAAAAAAATATATATTTTTAAGAAATCAATTTTTATTTTGGGATGTTCACCAAAAAAATTTCAAAAAACTTTTGTCCCCCACCCTATTTCCTAGAGGGGTTGATCTAAAAAATATACATTAATGGGAACCGGAATAATTCAACAGAAAATTTTGATCAGATCAGTTTTTCGAAAAATAACGTTTTTTTATGGGTCCTTGTTGTTTGTGTCGTGTAAATATTTTTATTTTATAATTTATTATGTAGTATTAAAAAAAGCTCTTTAGACGTAAATTAAGGAACGAAAAGTGGGTTTACAAATTTTAATTTATTTTAATATTTTTTTTTTTCAAAAATGTACTCCGGCAGAAATCACTGTCCCGCACCCTTTTCTATAACGGAGTTAAACTAAAATTCTTAAAAAATTCTAAGCAATGTATATTGATCTGAACCAGAAAGTGCGACTTTTTGAACAGATTGTGTTTTTGGACAGTCAAAGTCGGCAATGAGTCAGTTTAGCTGGACAGTCAAGCTCGTCAATGAGGCAGTTTAGCTGGACAATCAAGCTCATCAATGAGGCAGTTAAGCTGGGCAATCAAGGTCGTCAGTGTAGCTAGACAGTCAAGGTCGTCAATGAGGCAGTTTAGCTGGACAGTCAAGGGCCTCAATGAGTCAGTTTAGCTAGACAGTCAAGGTCGTCAATGAGTCAGTTTAGCTGGGCAGTCAAGGTCGTCAATGAGTCAGTTCAGCGGGACAGTCAAGGTCATTAGAATTATAAGTGTTGAGTGTACTGAAGTAAACTCAAGTGGAGATTCTGAATTCAGTACGGGGACTGAGCCAATTAGTTAATTTAATACCTGAACTAGTTTGAACTACATAAGGATATAACTGAAATAGTTAACTGTGGATTAACCGGGGTATAAGTATAGTGGGTAGTGGTTTTTATTGTTTAAGTGATATTGTTGCTTATTAATTAGTGTATAAACCCAATATTTAACTAACCCAAAGTTTGATAAATATTTTTAACCATAACCAAATTCATCTTTAAATAAAGTTATTTTAATAATGTATCAATATTTATTATTTGTCAAATACACTTTTATTATTTTTTTTTGCACCATATATTTTTTGAAGTCTCAGTATTTTCTATGAATTTCTCATTATTCTATTTGTGGATCTAGGGTTGTACATCGAAGGCAAAACATCGATGTTAACATCGGCGCTTACTATCGATGTTGAAAAACATCGATGTTTCCGATACATCAATTCCAGCGCTCTAGCACTAGTTTCTGAATTTCAAAGTTTAAACAGCGACATCGGTAGTAGACATCGATGTTTTATCGATACTATCGCCATCTGACCATCGATGGTAAAAACATCGATGTTTTCGATACATCGATGTTTTTTTCTCATCCCTATACGGATCCAAGAGCTGGAGATGCATGCAAAATGTCAACTCTTTAAGTCTAGTCGTTTGGCCACAATTACTAATGACAGACAGACGCACGAGTGACGGTATAGGTAAGTGTTTCATAATCTTACCTACGAAAACTTAAAAATTTTATTTCTAGTATAGAAGAAATTTTTGGATTTTTGAAAAATTATATATTAATTTTAATTTCTAAGGTATTAAATAAATGATCATAATCCATAATAGAAATAAACTAATTTTCGAGAAATTTTTTTCCTGTTTAAAAAAAGTGTCCAAAATGTATTGTCAGTTAATAGACACCTACGAAATCCTAAAATATGTAAAAATAGACACTTCCTATATCCAGATTATTAGTTATCTAGAAAACCAAATATTTGACATTGCAAAACGGGGGCCAAAAATCAACCAATCACAACATTACGTAAATCTGAGTATTGTACATTTTGGCATAATACAATAATTCTCTTGTCTACAGTAAAAAAAATTAACTTCCTAACATGAGCCGTCAAGCCAAATCTTGAAAAACGATATTACTAAATCCTATTATATATTATCTATGAAAAATTGCCCTCCTTAATGTGAATATAATGCTCGACTTTCCCACAAAACCTATCAATACGATTAGTTCACAAATATACTTTACATCTCCGTAGCGAATTGAAAATTACACGCATCATAATAATATCCCTAAAAGTAACCAAAAACCGAAAAACATTACAAACAATTTTCCCATAGTCGTGTCACTTTTACAACTCACTTTAACATGTTACAATTCCCCGGGGAAAGGGAAGGGGAGAGGTCCCGAGGGAAGATGTAGCGAGCTACGGGAACACATGTACAAGCAGTGTGGTCCTGCTGCGATTTATTGGGACTGGAAAACGCGGCTAATTGGCTTGCGACAGAGAAACTCACACGTTTCCGTTTAGAGGACGGCTTGTTAGATGTCTCTACGTCATTAGCCAACGTTATGGCAGTGTAAAGAGTTTTGCGGACTTTCAAATTGGATTGTTAAAATATATTTAGAGTAATTATTATGCCAGGTTATTTTTATATTTATTATATTGCTTTCTTTTATGTCTATATTAAGGGTTAATAAGCTGTTTTTGTTTTCGTTGTGTTATTTAATGCTATTTTTAATATTTTTTTACTATTGTTGTAAAGCTTCGATACGGTAGCGCAGATTTAGTTACACTCCTTCTCGTGGCTAAAGTATCTGGGCTCTAATTCCGGTCAGGGCATAGATATTTATACTCGTATTTGTCACTTCATCATCATTAAGCAGGGACGTAGCCGGGGGGGGGCATAGGGGCATTTGCCCCCCCCAGGATAGTTTACCTTATATAAAATATAATTTAGGTTGCTAGAAGTTTTCTCCACCGGAGGTGAAGAAAATTTATAAATTTACTGGACTCATTTAAATTATTTAATATACTACAAAAGACCTAGAACAGGGGTTGGCCACCTGCGGCTCTTTCAGAAAATTTTGTGGCTCTTTGAAAATTGGCTGGTTTTTATTTTAATATAATCTATTTTTTAATTTTCAACTTTCTGCCTGTACTATACAAGTTTTGTATTTTTCAGAATGTTTTACGGTGCAATTCACGCCCGGTAATTCCCCGAGTTACTGCATATTCCCTTTTAGAAGAAGTTATTTGTTTCGAAAAAAAGTTATCTGTATTTGTGAATGATTTACGTGCAAAAACATTTTTACATTTTATTAATTTATAAAAACATGTTATTAATGCATTGTTTTTGCACAAACTATTGTTAACATGCAAGAAGCTTTTCGAGATAGATTTAAAGAGTTTAGAAAATATAAAGCTACACTAGCTTTTTTGACAAAACCAATTGAAGTATATATGTAGCAATTACATTTATCACCTTCAATTAGTGGATTTGAAATCCAAAGGTTTATGGAATAATATATTCTTAAAACTTAATTCTGGACTGGAAAATTTAGAAAGAAAAAAGTGAATTTTATATTCCCAGCATAAGAGGACCGAAATTCGCAATCTTCAAAATGTAGATAAAGTTCTTTTCGAAGCTTGGAACCGTCTTCCAGTATCGTTCAATCTTTTAAAAGATTATGCTTTTGGGCTACTGACAATTTTCGGATCCACAAATTACTGTAAGCAAATCTTTTCACATATGAAATTAATAAAGAGTCAGTTAAGAAGTAATCTTACTGACCTGAAACTTGAGTGCTGCCTTAAGTTAAAGATTACTGAATATTCACCAAATATTAAAGTCTTATAGAACTATTAGAATTATTACCTTGTAATATACTGGCAACTACAATAGGTATCACAAACTAAATGTATAAGTAAATATTAATTTATTGTAATACTTGATTATTTTAAAACAAATAAACAATTTTTACGTTTTTTTTCTTAAATATAGCATATATTTTTTAGCGGCTCTTCCATGTTATTGTGTTTTTTTTTTTTCAATATAGATTTGGCTCTTTGTCACTGAAAGGTTGCCAACCCTTGACCTAGAACGCTGTTATTTTCTACCCAAGCCATGTAATTATTGTCATACCGACCAATTTAGAATATTGTGTTATTTTTGCCCCCCCCCCCAAGTTGAAATCCTGGCTACGTCCCTGTCATTAAGTAAAATAAAATAAAACCTCACATACGAGAGATGATAAGAAAGTTTCTAGAACAAGATAGAAAAGAAAGCTTTTTGGGGCAAAATTGTGTTTATTTTTCTACATAGTTTCCATTCAGCTCTATACGTTTAGTCCAACGATTTCCAAGACCTTTCATTCCTTTAGAAAAATAAGAATTATCTGAACTCTAGAAGTATCAATTTACAACTTCAATGACATCAGTATTTGATGAGAATATCTTACCAGCTAATCATTTTTTGAGTTTTCGAAACAGTAAGAAATCGGAGGGGCTGGTCTGGCGAGTACGGTGCATGTTCGATTAATCCTAATTCATGCAGTTTCGCCATCGCAATTATCGATTTGTGGGAACTTGCATTAATTTAATTCCACCAAGATGGTGTACCAAGATTTTTTTCTTTGCCAAATAAGGCCTGTTGGTTTTGATTTTTCGTGCACGTGAACTAGCCTGTTATTGTTCTTCCATGTTGCAAGTAGTCGATAAAAATTATTCCTCGGGAATCCCAAAAAACGGTAGCCGTAACCTTAAAAGCTGATGACATTATCTTGGCCTGCTTCGGAATTGGTTCAGCGCGTGTTATCCCCTATAAATATTATTTATTTATCCACTGTTCTACATTTAGTTTTTATCCTAGAGATGGTTTTTATTGTGTAGATACAATATAAATTAGTTAAAATGATTAATTGTTTTTCATTGGTGTACAAATAGCTATGCTAAAAGCAAGAATCAGGTTGCAGCAGAAGAAATTAATTGACCTGTATCATTTCATTTCTAAGTATTTTACTGTATTTGTAATTTAATCAAGTTTATTAAGACTTTTACCTGTTGAAAAGTTTATTATTATTTTTGTTATAATCTAATATGCTTTCAAATATATACAGCCAAATATATTTACAGTTAACGTAAATTAAATATATGTGTAGTTAATTTTTTTTTTTTTTTTTGTAAAATCCACTGACCCGTTTCACACCCCGTACTCCTCTATACGTTCCTCGTCAGTGCCTGGTTAAGCTTCAGGGGGGCCAGGGGCGGTTGATGTAAGCCCCCTCCCCACATTTTAATATCAATATGCCTCTAAAATAGACTTTCAGCAAACTTTAAAATGTTTTTCTATAGTTTTTACCGACCGCCAACATATATAAGGGAGGTATTGTGATCATACCGATTTTGACATTTTGAGATTTCGATGGATCTCCACGAAATGAGGTCCGTATATAACGTTTTGACTATTTTTAGCATGATGTCTGTCGATCTGTCTGTCCGTCTGTCCGTCTGTCCGTCTGTCCGTCTGTCCGTCTGTCCGTCTGTCCGTCTGTCCGTCTGTCCGTCTGTCCGTCTGTCCGTCTGTCCGTCTGTCCGTCTGTCCGTCTGTCCGTCTGTCCGTCTGTCCGTCTGTCCGTCTGTCCGTCTGTCCGTCTGTCCGTCTGTCCGTCCGTCCGTCCGTCCGTCCGTCCGTCCGTCCGTCCGTCCGTCCGTCCGTCCGTCCGTCCGTCCGTCGGTCCGTCTGTCCGTCTGTCCGTCTGTCCGTCTGTCCGTCTGTCTGTCTGTCTATGAACACGTGCAGAGCAAATTCGGCTGAAATTATTTTTATGAAACTTCATATTTAAGCTTCTGCCATCAATGCCACGAGTTGATCAACTTTTGGTACAAATCGGTTGACTAAAAATGTGAGTTTACTCCTGTCGATTTTAAGATTTTTGCGAATATTCCGGAAAAATATTTCGAAAAAATTTATTGAACAAAAGTTGCTACAGAAGCATTAAAAAACAACTTTTATTTGAGACCTTTTTTTATAAAACGAAATAATATTGAAAAATTTACGAAATTTTTTGAAAAAATCAGCTGTTGCCACCACAGGACCGACCGCCATCATAAAGTACTTGTATAAAATACATTCTAGCAGCAAAGTAGAAATAACTTGGCCTAATACAAGATGTCTCAAAAGAAATTTTATATTTAGGGTCGATTAAAAAAAAAGTAAGCCGTATATAGAAAAAATGTTTATTAATTATTAAAATACACTTTTTGGTGATTTATTTCTTAAAAATAATATCGTCTAAATGTAGACCCTCGCGTTCTCGGCACTCATTTAATTGAACAGTAAAATTACTTATGACGTCTCGGCAGGTGGACTCAGGGATGGCTGCCATTTCGTGACGGATATTTTCTTTCAAATGCGCCAGTGAAGTCGATTTATTGGCGTAAACTTTAGATTTAAGATAACCCCATAGGAAAAAGTCCATAGGGGTTAAATCTGGACTGCGTGGAGGCCAATTTATGTCACCTCTCCGGGAGATCAATTTGCCTGAGAAAATTTCACGAACACGTGGCAGAGACATATTGGACGTGTGTGAAGTTGCTCTGTCCTGTTGGAACCATGTTCTTTGGTTATAGCCAGGAAAGTTTTGCAGTTCAGGTACCAAGCAGTTGTCTAACATCTCCACATAACGCTCTGAATTCACTGTAACTGCACGCCCCCTTTCGTCTTCAAAAAAGTAAGGGCCGGTAATTTCTCGCGCCGACATCGCAACCCATACAGTCACTTTAGGCGAATGTAGGGGTTTCTGATGTTTGCGTTTCGGATTCGTTGCACTCCAGTAGCGGCAGTTCTGCTTATTTACGTGGCCATTAAGATGAAAATGAGCTTCATCCGAAAACAAAATGTTGGTAAACGTTGAAAATCGCTCAATCACCTGATTTACGAAATTAAGCCTCTGACTGGCATCTTGGGGCTTTAATTCTTGCACCAATTGAATTTTGTAGGGGTGCAGCTTTAGGTCTTTGTGCATAATGCGATGTAATGATGATCTATGCACATTTAAAGCACTTGCGCGCTTCCGAATTGAAAGGTTCGGGTCGTCACGAACAGACTGATTAACATTATCCACGTTTTCTACCGTTCTTGATGACCTAGGTCGCCCGGATTTTGATTTATCCAGCGTTGTACCAGTCTCTTCAAACTTTTTAACCCAATTTCGAATGAGAGGAATGCTTGGCGCATCATTTAAGTGGCGAAAACCTCGAATACTGCCGAATTTTCTACGCGCTACAGTCGCCGAATCACCGTTTTTGTAAAACTCTCGCACGCATAACGCGCAGTCTGCTCCCGAGAAACGCTCCATAGCGACTGAATTCCCAAGAGTCAGGCTACCGATTGCTAAATAAATATAAAATTTCTTTTGAGACATCTTGTATTTTCTAACAGAGATATTATTTCTCATGACCATGGAAACGTTACATATTGTGGTATTATTATTATCTAAATATGCGACCAACGATTGTAATTGTTGAAATGATAAAGTGACATGGACACTTGACATTATTAATGACAGTGTCAGTTCACGTTACTAGAGTAACATTTTTTTATATACTATTTTGTTATGATTGTTAAGTTGTTGATTAAACAAAAAATGTTGTAATATTATTATATTGTGTCAATCCATTCCATTAATAAAAGTAATATATACTTTGTGTAGTATAATTATTGCCAATACACTGTGTACGCTCTGGGATAATTATCAACAGTAATAAATCTATTGCTATATTCAGATCTATTATAGAAGATTGCAAAGTTTTATTTATTGCATTGAATCTTGAAAGAACATTATTCCAAAAATGACAAAGGATACTTGTTTCCACGAACTCCATTTTGGTCCATTTTATATTTTCAGCAAAAATAATTCATATACAGTGGTATCTCGGTTTTCGTTGGCAACGGTTATCGTCGGTTTCGGTTTTCGTCGATTTTTTCGCGAAAATTGTGTCTCGGTTTTCGGATTTCGTCGGTGTACCCGCCCGTCTAGCCAAACAATTCCATTGCTTCCCAGTGTTAGTGTTTTTGTGCTTTTTTTATTGTATGATTATTGAGGTATAATAATTGCCTCGGTTTTCGTCGGTTTCGGATTTTAACGATTGTTTTCGGACGGATTATCGACGAAAACCGAGGTACCACTATATATTATAAAATTATGCGGCTCCGCCCCTCTTAATCCGGAACTGCTATACTTGGACAGGACAATTCTTCTTTAACAGACAATTCGTCAATTCTTCTTTGTTTGTTCTTGACAATTCTTCTTTGTTTTGCCCTATTTATAAGTCTCAGTTTTGTCCTGCTTTGAAAATATTTGTTTTTATTGTCCTACCTTGTCTTATTAAACAGGATTTATTTTTAATTTTGTGTACCGAAATTAGTGTTATATAGTAGCTTGTAGCATTATTATAAGTAAGGTCAAGTTGTGCGATTGAAATATAATTCTAGTATTTTGTTTAACACATATGTTGATTTTTTGCGCTTAGATATAATCATTTGCGAATGAGTTACGATTAAGTTCAATTTCTATACGTGAACACGGATGATAATTTTTAAATGTAATTATATATTTTATAAACATATAATTTAAGAGCGTAATTGATACCGCTTTGAGAAAAAATTATATTAGCTAATGATATTAATATTAGATTTATGTTACGAACAGGAAATTTGTGTTTTTTTGTTTCTGGTGATTTAATTTAAATTTATAAAAAAATAATTTGGTTATAATATAAGAAATATAATTAAGAACAACATATGGGATCCCTGAAAACAAAAATGGTGAAAGTTTACGTAAATTGTGATTTTTCACAAATTTCAGGATTTCATAGTTATTTCGTAGGTAAAGGAAGCCATAATCAAAATCAACCATTTTTCCACTTCAGTTCGAGTCACATTTCAAATTTAGGTTTAGTTTAAATTTTCCCTCGGTGGAGAGTAGGCAGAACTCTCCACCAAATATAAACAGGAAATAGCATTTTACACAACTCACCTTGCTCTTCCATGCAGGCGTTATTTTGTTGTTCAATTATATCTTGAATGTGCATTTCAAAACTGATAATATGCAGCTCTAATTTTATTTTGTGCAGTGTTAGATAAACATTAATATTAACGAAAAATTATAACAATGGCTAAATCACATGAATGGCTACATTGTATTTACCATAATTTTCAATAAACAAATTATTCGATTTTTGAATTACTATTACGTTAATTTTCGAATTAAGTAATTGTGACCTTAAGGTCATCTCGAACCAGGATCCACGAGCAACTGATATTCAACATTATTTAGTAACAAAAATATATTTGATAGATAAAAAGTTGGATGGGTTTGCATACAGGTTACTGAAAGCTCTATACAAAGGGCAGCACATAACGACTTCCTTAACTAAATCAAGAATTATCAGTTTATTTATCACATTAAAATATCATTTACCTTTTTGTTATTTTTTTTTTATGCATGGAAATTTTTTTGTAAGCAGCAGACATTGTTAACAATGACCGGCTAATTAGGTTAGGTTAGTAAGGAAATAGGACCGCAGAAGCCGAAAAGCTCGAAGTTAAAATTAGATAAGGTTAGGTTATGCTAGTAAAAGTCTAGAATAGCAGTGACCTGTATGCAAGTCCAACCTTAATTATTGTTATAAAAGGACTTCAAACAGCAAAAAAATATTTGGTAACATAATTATATGTGTTAGAGAATAATCTTTATATTTATCTATTATAATATTTAACTGTTTAATTTTAGGTTGTCATATTTGTTTAAATTTAATGATTGTAATATAAGCTGTTCACTTTTGTAAGAATACACTATGGTCTTTTTCAAAGTAGAAAAAAGTAGATAGCGCTGCGAACCGAGTACGATTTACACTGATCAAATACAGTATAGCGGGAAATTTAAAATAAGTTACAACTAGGGCATGGGCGTAGCAATTGGGTTAGCAAGTGATTTTTTTTAAATATAAAAAAGGTTAATAAGATATTGAAATAAATAAGGCAGATAATACACGTACGTTATTTATACGACATAAATTCAGTTTAATGGGAAATTTGAAAAAGTTAAAAAAATATTAATTTTAAAAATTATGTACTATACATAAAAAGAGAGATTTGGCTAAAAGAGTTTAAACAAAGCAATAAAACAAACAATATATCTTCAGAGCTAAAGTTTCTTATTTAGATAATTATTGTAAATAAAAATTAAAAATATATGTATATATATATGAAGGTCTAAAAATTATATCAATAACTTCTTCTTTGGGCACAATCAGCTGTCTTTTGGCCTCACATTAGTCCTCTTTCTTGATCTGTTAATTTTCAACTGTCAAAAAATATTTATATGTCAGATAACCTAAAAAATATATAACTGCGTAAAAACAAATTACATGGAGAATTTTCTTCATAAAATCTACGCCAAGAATATAAATAAAAGTCTAAATATGTAAATAATAACAAAATATATGAGAAAAATTAAATAATATAAATAATATATATTTCCAATGTACGACACTGAACATCTGTCAACTTGGACTAAAACCAATGTTTTTACAGTGTAATAGGGATGACAATCTAAACCAATCCGAAGCAAGGACAAACAGCTCCTATCTTCTTACACACATTTTTCTACCTTGAAATAGACCATAGATCTGGTTATTTTGGTAACTTTTATGGTGTGTTACTGACTTTAAATGTCAATTAAAAATATTCCTTACGCTGTAAAACAGACTTTAGGTTGATAAGGTTATGATCATTATAATTAAGATATTATTTTTCATTATGACATACTTACCTATATCAAATGGATCGACATTTTAAAAAAGTGACATTTTTTAATACCAACATGACATACAGCCTCAAAGGTGCAAACTATTGAAAACAAAATTCCCTCTTAGTTTGTTCTTACAAAAGTGAACAGCTTATAAAAGGTTTTGAAACAACAATAAAAATATTATATAACACATTTATGTTTCTGAGAGAATAATAATAATCATATTTAAGAATTATAATGTTTCAATGTTTCAATGTAAATTCAAGTTGCTATAATATTTAAGTTTAATTATTATTCTAAAAGAAATTGTACTATCAAAAAAAAGTATTTAAAAAAATATTATGAGAGTTATATAAGTTTAAATGTTTAAATTCCAGTTGTTTTATATATTTAAATTTAATTATGCCTGGTTGCATAAAAGTCTTAAAACTAGATGTAAGCTAAAACTCGATGTTAAACAACTTAAAAATTACATAGCAACGCAATGCGTTAAGGTAAGCACATAGTGAAGCAGAGAGCAAAGCAGCGATGGAAGCGGAGAGCAAAGCAGCGAAAGAATGTCGCGCTTATAAAAGAGTGTCTACACATAGTGACGCGTTTAAAATCGCGCAAAAAGTTCACAAAATTATAATGGATTTTTTACTAACAGAAAACTCTTCCCTAAAAATTTGGTATTTACTAAAAAATTAAAATAAAACACACTAGAAAGTGCAATGTTCATAGAATAAATAAAAGTCGACATATACATGGTGAATTTCATCATTTGTATATGCAACTCCGCGAACATCCAGAAAAGTTTCATTCTTATTTTCGCATGAGTATTTCAACAGTTTTTCGCAGTTTGATTATATTTTGGAAAAAATTCAACATAAATTGGTAAAAAATTGAACAAATTTCAATCGGAACCTACTATAAATGCCTCTTATAAATGAGCACTACTTATAAATGCCTCAATATCCATTTTAAACAACTATTTTAGCAACGATGATAGCAAAGAAATCAAAATTGTTTGAACGCGTCACTTTGCTAGACTATAACAGCGATATAACCTCGCTGAAGTACGCTCCACTATTCGCGTTTTAACAGGAATTCATTTATTTAATTTCGCCGCTTTGCTCTCCGCTTTCAACTCTGCTTTGCTCTCTTCTTCACTATGTGTTTAGCCGTAGTGAGTTTTAGCTTACATCTAGTTTTAAGTGGCGGCTCGTGACAATATTGAGTAGCAAGGCCAATCCCTTATTTTACCAATTTTACAAAGTTTTGAATCAGCTCAGCTAGCAGTTATTTATTACCTCGTTTATTACCAATTAAATAAAACACCGAACCAAATTTTAAATGTAGACAAAAGTAATTTAAAAAGAAAAATGCATTAAGTACTTATGGCGGGTACATATCTCCCTAAAATATGGATACTTAAATTAAATAGGAATGACTTACCAAAATCTCGGATGTGCACTAAATCTGTATTACCGTTCTTCGTCCATGTTAATTCTCCACCATATAAAACGCAAGGGAAAAAAAAAAAAAAAGCTTGCATTTCGTTGCATCCGCAAATCGGATTGTTCTTTATGTAAATGTTTCTATTAAATTCTCTTGTCTTCCATGTCTTAGAAGCAGAGACAGAAACATTCTGAGTTTTTGAAACGTCCTAATCCGGTAGCGGTCTTCCCAGTTGTTTTATTTCAAGTTTTTTCTCGAATACGAAGAAAATGTTTTTCAAAATGTTACTGATACTGTTCATTTCTAATAGTAACACAAAACAAAACACACACGACACGACACAGTAAAAAAATACACTATAATATACGACGCTTTTTATATGTAAGCGTGCTTCGTTGCATCAAATGCAAGGCAATAGCATCGTTCCGTACTAAAACGCGTACATGTTTATTTGTATTTATCGGTATTTTTAAAGAAAATAACAGGTTTTGAATAATTAATTTGTGATGGTGTTGCCATAATTTTGCAAATGTTAGGGCCTTAACTCTTCATGAGGAGCCGCCACTGTTTTTTCGTATAGAAACGTGGAGCGTTGATCAGTTCACCCGTCACCAAGACTCGTACTTGCATACTGATATCTTATCTTCATTAATCTCTTATCTAACTCTTTAATAAGCTAATTAACATAATCTCCAAATAATGGTATGATTCGACTTGTCTGTGCGATCGAACTTCTAACAGTACTTTGAATTGACCATTTATTTTAGGCGCTTTCCTTTTACCACTTTACTTAAGAAATCTAAGCTAAGCTAAGTTAATCTAAGTTGTAAGAGCGTTCCATTTATAAGACTCTGGCTAAGATAAGCTAAGTTTTTTCCTTCCCCCTTTCCCTTGCTAAGATATTTGACTAACTTCTTAGCTTAGCCAAGCATTTTAACTTGTAAAACGAAAGCAGGTATTGTGTTTAACAAAATAGCTTTGGGCGTGCGTAGTGTTTCTAACAAGATACTAACAGTTAAGAAATTAGTTCATGAACAGTTTTACTGCACATGTTTGATTTGTCCTATTAGGTACCTATTCTTGTCAACGCGAATGCTAAAATTGTAGGGCTGGCAAGATTTTAATCACGGTGTAAAAAGTTTAGGTGCGAGCACTTATTTCATTAACCAGATCCAACGAAACTAACAACGAGCATGTGCCTGAGTAAGTAATTATCGTTCTACACAGTGCCGAATTCAAGTTTTTATGGGAATTAGGCCGATTGGATAGAATGCGCCCCTAAAGGGAATCGGATCGAAGTGATGTGGAAAATAAAGGAAAACCAGGTTCTTTCGGTGCCCTAAACGGTGGTGTACTTGGCCTATACGAAATTCGGAACTGTCAAGAAACTCCTATATGGGAAGCAGATCAGCACACAAAGGTAAGTCCCGTTTTGGCATTTATGTCCTTATTTTTACGCCAATTTTACCCAAACTATAGCACATCGGAATACGGTCCACATTTAAATCGTTTCTCCTGACGTTACTCTCAGGATCACGAAAACAAAATAATTTATAAGTTATTTTAGGTTCTAAAAGATCGACATCAACATTTTTTAACCAATCCCTAATTGGTAAAACGGTAGGAGAAAAATATTTTTGGGTATAATGTTGGCAAAAATACCTATCAAAATAAGAATATTTTTGGAAATTAATTTTTGGTTAATAATTTAGAATTTAGGATTTTTCATTTGATTCCCCAAATTATATTTTCAAGTAAAAAAAAAAAAAAAAAACATAAATTGCGATAATTATTATTTATATATGATAAATATTAATCCAATAAAAAAATTCCGATCTTACGAATTGGATCACATCAATATGGATCACTCAATGTTTTTCTCAGTTTCCTTTCTGAAATATCGGGTTCCATGGAATCTAGAGAATACTGTTTGGCCACATTATTAGATCTTTCAAAAGCTTTTGATTGTGGCACCCATGAAATACTATTAGAAAAGTTAACCTTATATGGATTTGACGAGAACAGTAGCAAGTTGATTACATCCTACTTAGAAAATAGGACACAGATTGTTTCATTTAAAAATGTCTCGTCAAATCCCTTAACGGTTACCTCGGGCGTTCCACAAGGATCAATCCTCGGTCCTCTCCTCTTCTTGATTTATATCAATGACTTCCCCTCCTACATTGGTGGAACCAGTATTTTATACGCCGATGACACAACGTTGATTGCAAGATCGCCATCACTTGTTGATGTTACCACTATTAATAACATCGCAATGCAGAGAGCTAAGTACTGGTTCGACACTAATCGACTCTCCCTAAACCTCAACAAGACCCAACAAATTCTTTTAACACTAAAACCAAACAATTTTGATAATCCGAAATCCGTGAACTTATTGGGGGTTCTAATTGATCCCAAACTCACTTGGGATCAGCATGTCAGTGTTTTAGCAAAAAAATTGTGTTCTACAATATATTTGTTAAGAAACCTGACATCCATTGTAAGTACCGACGTTCTGAGAATGGCATACTATGCATTATTCCATTCCCAAATGACATATGGCATTACAGCATGGGGTCATTCGGCAGCAGCTAACAGAATTTTTAGTTTACAACGACGCGCAATCAGAGTAATTACACGTTCACCCTACAGAGCTGATTGTCGCAATAATTTTATTTCTTTAGATATAATGACTTTTCCATCCGCGGTCATGTACCATTCCCTAATTTCGACCCATAAAAAAATATGCAGTTTTCAAACTCATGCGGAAATACACCAATACAACACAAGAGGCAGGTCGAATTTATACCCAGATTTTCTGAGACTTACTAAATCTCGTAATTGTGAGAACTTCTATGGAGTCAAACTACTTAATAAGTTACCAGTGGAACTCAGAAGTTTGGGTTATAACGAATTCAAAAAAAGGATGAAGCAGTTTTTTACTGAACATCCATTTTACTCCACAGAAGAACTATTTAAATATAAGTTTTAAAAATGTAATAAAAATCTTGAAATCATATAATAATTGTATAATTAAATGTATATGTCTTGACTGACTTAAAACAGATTTAATGTAACTAAGTCAATAAATATATTATTATGGGGTTTGTCAGGTCTTGACAAGCGTCCACTAATCTCAAACTTCAGCAACCTTTATATATATTATTATTATTATTATTATTATTATTTGAAGTTGTCAAACCAGGTCATGCTTTTTATTTATTTGATCAAATATTCTAAATAAATCAAAATAAAGAAAATATTTAATATATTAAGTACCTGTTTATACAGGAATAACAGGACCGGTCGAAACATCACTCTAACCACGTGACCTTCATATCTATGGCCGGCTGCCTAGAAACAGAGATCTTACCTTCTTTGCCCTTTATACGCCTATCTACGTGTTGTCATATTATTTTTATTTTGTTATATTGGCGAAATATGTACATGATACGTTTACAGTATTTATCTTATATATGGGGTAAGGGTAAGGGCATCTCAAATTTCAACTCTCTAGGTTCAGCAGCTTGGCCACTTGATAGCTTGGATAGGGGCTCGTGGGCCTTAATTTGGTATAGGTTATTCTTGACCATACCTACAAAACCCTAGAAAGAAATAAATATTTATAACGAAATATTTCTTTACATATATTTTCTAAAATATTTTTAAAAACAATATTTTTTCACGTCAGCATTTTTTCTGATCAAGTCAATATTTATTCTGATCATGTCAACATTTTTTTCTAATCAAGTCATTCGTTTTTTTCTAATCAAATCATTATTTTTTTACTGATCAAATCATTATTTTCTTCTTCTATTCTGGGTAAAAAAATAATTTAGAACTGATTAGATTCATCTGATCACAAAATTTTCTGTTCAAAAACTAAATTAAATTATGATCAATGAAATACTAGCCATTAAGAAAGACCTTATTATTAACAGTCATTTTTATTGTAATTAAATGTGTAGGTTGTTAATAAAGTTTAAGTCGGTGATTTTCAATCAGCGTATTAGTACACGTTGGTGATGTTGGGTCAGCTTTCAGTTAGCTGACTGATATGATTACAATAAGTTTGGATAGTCAATCTTGAAACACATTTTAATTTTGGCTAACATAGCCTATCTAATTGATTAAGGAATACAGTCGATTCCGCTAAATCGGGACACATCGGGACTAGTACATTTTGTCCCGATTAAGCGGCTGGGCCAATTATTCGAAGTTCCACAAAAATTACCGGATTAGTGTTTTATTTGATAAATAGCAGAAAAATAAAACAACTCACAAAACTATTCGTAGGTATGTATACATATTAAAAAATTATATACGTAATACATCAAATGCTTTCAAATGTGTCAAATCCTTTCTTGGCATCCCGGTAAGGGTTATATCAATGAGTCACTACATAAATTTTACGTGAACTCGACCACACGCTGATACATAATGATGTCAAAGTGAATCCCCACTCCAACATGAATTCCCGGCGCCACGGGAATTCACACGATTACTGTCCCGATTAAACGGAATATTGTCCCGAAAAAGCGAAGTAAATTTACGATATTTCATCGGTTTTGTTGCCGTTCTTTAGGATTTTTCCCTAATAAGCAGCTGTCCCGATTAACCGGTGTCCTGATTAAGCGGACTCAACTGTATATATTAAAATCAATAAAATAAGCAATAAATAAATAAATAAAATCTTACACATACTCAATAAAAAAATCATTGAACGGACAAACACAAATAGGTAAATAAGATAAAAAGTCTATTCGAGAAATTAAACAGACGCAGGGTGATGGAAAGAGGTTGGAAAGAGACCAATTACCATTGAATATAACAGTCTAATAATAAAACACTTTAAAATAAGGTGCAAGACTTCATAAAAAAAGCAGTAAGTTTGATTCCCTCAGGAAGAGTTTCAGCAAATCCATGATGCCCCGTCGTCACCTAAAGCTACTGAGAGGTCATAGAACAGGAACAGAGGTCATTGCCTAATCTCTCCTCGAACCTCCTCGAGACATCTTCGAACTGTATACATTGAGTTAAAATGTGTAAAACACGTTTTAGAATTATAAAATTTCTCATTACAAAAACTAATGGCATGCTTTGATAATATTAGCAAACAGATCGGTTTGTCTTTGATTGAAAAAAAAAAAAATCTGGTCAAAGGGTTAAGTTATAAAGTTAAAATAGAGAAACGAAACAAACTTTTTGTTTCAATTTCTAAAACAAATATAAGCTCGTTAAGATTTGTCCACAAATCTGAAGTGTCACTCCATGAGGTCTTACCCAATTCATCATCTGACCATGAGAGCGAGTGTCTCCGTTGACATTGAGCTGCTAGTTTAGTTGGCAGTGGCTGATTGGGGAGATGAGTTAAGGACATTATCGGCAGTCTCGGCATTCCAGACCACCCTGCATCAGGAAACTCGATACTTCCTCGACACGCCTTTACCAGCTACTACCGCCACTGCTGCTACTAATTCACGGTAATATATGGCTTTAGGAAATTCGGAACATGGCTTTCCTCGCTTCGACTAAAGCGTTAATTTGTGTATTAAATCAATAATTTGGAACAATGCTAATTTAACTATCCATTGGAAAATTACTGTTATTACTCGCTGTAATTATAAAATATCTTACGTAATTTAGTACATGAATTAATCAAGATAACTTTTCAAAACCAGAGAAACAGAAATAAGGAGTGAAGTGAACAACTGATTGCGATTGTTTTATTGTTTTATTCCTAAATTTTAATGTGGAAATACATTATTTTACACTTTTGACAATAATATTGGACTGAGGATGATTGGATTACCAATCGAAACGTCTCGATGAACATTTTTTAATAAATATATGACGAGTATAACATAAGAATTTTATTTAATAACTATATATATATATATATATATATATACTCGAAAGAAAGTTCTTGACGGAATTAATATGGGTATTAAATAAAATTGTTATTTCATATTCGTCTCGACATATAAACGTCTCGATAAATTTTTTTAATAAATATTTTTCATATATATATATATATATATTGTTGTATGTTAAATATAAAATGATGTGAAATAAAATATTGAATCTTACCAATTTTTCGACCTGACGATTTCTAGGTGTATAGATCTGTCAGTGCACATTTTTAGGATTTTGTAGGTATGATCACCAAAAAACCCTTATAACGCCACTCATGTGTCTGTCTGTCTGACTGTACTGTAGAAATTTTAGCCAAACGGTTGAACATAAAAAGTTGAAATTTGGCGTACTTGTACAACTTTTTGACACACATATAGGTAGTGTTTCTGATTTCTCGACATTAGACTTATTTTCTCGAGGACTCTCGAGAAAAATAATTATATAATCATTAGAATATACATCTTTAATGTTGAAAATATTGTAGAGGATAAAAACAAGTTAAAATTATAATCACCTTTAAAGTACTAAAGTAAAGGCGTCGAGCAAATTTTACATTTCTCGAGAAATGAAAAATGAGAATTAAAACTTTTTCTCGAGAAATCCTCGAGAAGAATCACTACATATAGGAAAACTATAGAGAATTAAAAAAAATACAGCGCGGGATAAAGATAAACAAATATGTATTTAATAGAAAAATAAATATTTTTTAAAAATTTTGAGTGAGGTATCGAAAAATCTTTTTTATATGGTGTTTTTGTCAATATAATGGCAAAAAACTTTTGTCCCCCCCTATCTCCCAGAGGGGTTGAACTAAAAATCTGAAAAAAGTCTCAATAATGTACATTGATGAGAACCGGAATAGTTCAACAGAAAATTTTGATCAAATTGGATTATCGCAAAAAATTGATTTTTTTGTGTCGTGGAGAAGAAAAATATTTTTTTAAACTTTATTGTGTGGAACGGGAAGTAGTTTATTATTATTATTATTATTATTATTATTTTTAATACGATTTTTCCAAAAAAGTATTAAAAAATCCCGCACTTTTTAACCCTGAGGGGTTAAATTAAAAATCTAAAAAAATTCTAAGCATTATATATTGTTATGAAGCGGAAACGTACGGGACGAATTTTTTATCCAATTTCGTTTTTGGAAAATATTATAGTATAAATATATATATAGAAATACATAATACAAAATATATATATTTTGTATTATTGTATTTCAATTTTATTGTGTGGATATCAAATGGAAGCTCTTTAAGGATGATTAAAGAACAGTAATTGATTTTTGAAATACATTTCATTTTGACTAAATTTTGCCAAGTATTAAGATTTTCGTTTAATATCTTAGCTAAAATTAAAAAATATATATATTTGTTTATATATGGATACATTTTGTTATGGGTAGAGAAGAGGTAGGTAAATTTATTTTGCAAATATCGACTAGGAAGATAAATAAATAACTGGCTGGTTGCTGGGATTCCATTTCTAGTAGAGAATCTGTTAGTTTTTCATATAGTTGCAATATAAACCATGTAGGTGTTATGTTCTTGCGTGACAAAAGATCGCCCGCAGTGTGCCAGGTCTGGAATTGAATGATATTTTTGCAATAACACAAAAAAATGCATTAAAATATTACAAATTAGAGAGAATACGACAAATTAGAGGAGTTCTAGTGTAATTAATAAACGGTAGAAAAAATCTAACTGCAACCTTCTTATCGTGCGTATTGATTTAAAGGATTTAAAACCAACACTTGTAATTATGTTATGTAGTGACAGGCATTCATAGTTTGGCCTTTTAATAATCATCATTCCTTGACTAAATACCTACAAAACCCTTAAATGTGTGAAAATTCATACTTCACGTAAATTTTTTAAAGTAAGTATTAAAGCTACATTCAGAGCTCAGTAAATTAACACTCTGTGCGTTATGGATAGTTTTTAAACGAGTGCAATTGGTATGATCGGACAAGCTCGTACTATATCGCTCAACAGTAGTATAGCAACGACAAAGCACGAGCATGTCCGATCATACCAAATGACCTCGTTTAAAAATTATCCATAGCGTACAACGTGTTGATTTACAGAGGTGTGAATGCAGCTTTAGAGCTTTCTTAATGCTATAAAATATAAATGACATTGTTTCCAAAATTCCGTTTGTCTTATTTTTGCTCACAACAATGGGAATTGTACTGAGTTCCCCCCCCCCCCCATGTGACAAAGACTGAACATTTTTCTTCAATACCTTAACAATAATTCATTTAATGTCCCACATCAGTTATAAAATTAATTTAATCGAAAATTCCAACGTACAACTCCAGTTCATAACTCCAATATCTTTGAATAAATTTAGAACGTTAGAACTACTCACATGACCTTTAACAACTCCGACCGGCGTAGCTAGTGGTAACACACAGGGCTTGCGTTGCTAAGGTCTCAGGTTCGAATCCTGTTCAGGCATGAAATTTTCAACACAAAAAATTATAATTGTCCTGGCTAATTGCCTTAGTAGAAAAGGCCATAAATCGTAAAATAAAAATAAACTGTGTCATTACAGAGCTATTGAGCAAATTAAAATTTTACATTAAATAGTTTTTCTTAAAAATAAATCTTGTTTATTTATTTATAAATTTATTTTTTATAAAATAGTATTTAATAATGGATAATAACAAATTATATTTTTGTTGTTGTTTGATTATCTCCAACATGTCTTATATTGCTGTATTTTTCTTCCATGGAAATGACACAGTAGCAATGTGCATTACTTTAAGTATTTTAAGATTTTTAATCCAGGTCTCTAAGCAATAGGGTGCGGGATAAAAGTCCTTTGACATCCTTGTTGCTGACCTATTTGATGCTCCTTTTCAATCATATTTATTGTGTGAAGCCCTCTAGGTTGTTACTGCTTCGTCCATGTACATGGAAAAGAAGTAGCTATTCTATTATTTACTATTGACATATGTTGTTTAATTTTCCTTATAATTAAATCATTTATCTCCATTTTATTCATGATACCCGTAGTTGCCTTCACCAGACCTACATTCAAAATGAAATATATAATACATAGCTGTCCTTCTCATTAACCATGATTCAGAGGCATAAAGCAGGACAGAAAAACTAAGTATTTTCAACAGTATTACTTTGTTTCCCCGAGTGGTTTGTCTGTCTTTGCACATTTTCAATAGATTTTTGGCGGCATTTCTTGCCATTTCTATACGTCTTCTTATTTTGGGTGCACATGAGCTGGTCAATGAGTGATAAATAAATGAACTTGTTAACAAGCTCACAGTTTATGATATGCCTAATATCAGGCTGGTTATTATTAGGTCTATCTATTAGCATAACTATGGCCCTGGTATGATTAATATATACAAGAATACCTCGAATAGTCCGGCTTCGATCAGTCCCGGATTCACTATAGCCCGGTTTGAAAATTTCAAAAACAATTTTTTTTGTATGAAACAAAATAAAAATAAATTCTATAAAATTTGTATACAAAATTATTTATTTATACATCGCTTATTGCATGGTTTATTTTTATGCGATTTTAACGTTATGCGATTTAAATTTTTTGTATATATTTAGTTCTTCGTTTAGTTCGGTTTCAAAAGTCCGGGATATTGGCGGAACTGATTACCCGGACTAAGCGATGTATTCCTGTATACCGTATTTTTGACCTTGATACTCACGTATATGTACATGCGATAAAATGACACCCTAATAATGTTCAAATTATTCAATTTTGCTAAAAGATAACCTAAACGTGAATAGATATTTTACAGTAAGTTTTCCGGAACACGATAACAGACATAAAATATCAAAGGTCATAACCATTCGATTCTTAGTATATCGTCGCCACTTCACGAAATTGTTTCAAAAAACATTCACAAGTCAGAATTCGAAGAAGTCGTTAGAGTGGAAGACCCTCGTATCTTATAAATAAATGTAATTTATCACTTTTGACAATATATTCCGCTGATATCGTGAACGATTCGATTCGCTTCCCACGAAAACTTGTCGCTATAACTTTATAGATAGTAATATTAGAAAAGCACATTTCACACACTTCTCATATCTTTCCCTTTTGGAAAGCGCGAAACTCCCAATGGGCGTGAAACACCCCTAAAATTGAAACACCAGTGGCGCTCTGAACACACGTCACACAAAATATGCCTTGTTTCGTTGGTTACGATTTTAATGAAATAACTGGATATATTATTTTGGATATCATTCAAATAGAATTTGGAAGAAAAGGCTGAAGACTGAAGTTTACTAAGAAAAAATATCGAGATTATTATATTACTCTAATGACGATATATTCTCTATTTGAATGGTTTTTAACATTCAATAAAGATGAAGTAGAAAATGATAAAGGAAATGTATTTTTGATCTTGTTAGCTTTAATATAATATATTAAATTATTTTAATATAGTATAATTTAATTAATTAATTAATTATGTAATTATGATATTAAATTAAATATATAATTGTAATTAGTTTAGACCATTTTGACCATTTTTATAAACTTTGTCTGTCTGTCTATCTGTTTGTCAACGCAAAACTCAAAAACTACTGGTAGAATTTTTATGAAATTTTATATATATGTATGACTAGCAGTATACCCGCTGCTTCTCTACCGAAAAAGTAGTCGTAGCCGGCTTAGACCGGACCTCTGGCAGAATCGGTTAAAAACTGGCTTGGTGCGAATTGTTTTTGGAAGATTCAAATATATTTATTTGTTTTAATCTACTATTGTATTCATATGTGCTTCTTACACAAATAATGAAGTAAGGGCTTCTTTATAAACATTGATAGTACAGTCATTTGGTAATAACACGTATAAGTGTCCCGTTGTGCTAACCTAGGAAAATACCAAAAACAGTTGCCCATGTGAGAATCACTTATCGCCCAAGGCGGCGCTGGTCACGTGAAGCATTTTATCTTGTTCCTTGAAGTTATTTGTTATGATATTTATTATAATTATTCCGTGACTACTCCTGATCTATAAATCGTACCTATATAGGGCAGAGTACTTTTTTACCGTTAATAAATGCTCTTGCCATCAAAGAAAGTTTTATTCGTATAGTTTTAGAGGCTACGAAAATGTTCAACAGGAAATTTAATGTTATAATTGTTGTCGAAAAATGAAAATAAAAAATCTGGGATATATATCATCGGGAACATTTTTGTTGCAATATTAAACCCTAAAAGTCCTTCATATATATATTGAATATGTATATTTTTTATAGTTTCACCACCATAGCATTTTAATGTGATTAATGTAAAATTCTAAATTAAATTTTTGTACATGTGTATGGGTAACCTCTATCAGCAAAAGCCAAGTCTATATCTCTCATTGGGCCTAAGAGATATTGAGGAATCAGTGAAAAATCATTTTGACTCTTTAGGGGTCTAATTATTTAAAAAAAAAAAGTTTCTAAAGATTTTAAAAAGACACTTATATGCCAAAACGGAATGTTATCTCAATAAACATAGGAAATGCGAAGCGTTCTACAATTGACCCCGAATGTAGATTTAAGGGTTGTTTAGGGCAAAATCCTGAATTTCGTTCATAAATATTTGTAACTTTTATAAGCAAAAACTAAGTCGATATCTTATTGGTTTCTATATTGAGGAATCCTGGAAATCATATTTCACCCCTTTTCACCCCCTTAGGGGTCGAATTTCAAAAAATCTCTAGTTTGTGGGTGCTTACATCATGGAGAGAATATGCTGTCCGAATTTCATGACTATATCCAAGGGACGTTTTATAAAATAAAAAATAGCAATTTACTCCTTTCGGGGTGCAATTAAAAAAATATGTTAAAAAGATATTTTAAGTTTTTAAGTTAACAGTTTTAATCCCGAAACACTCCCTAGAATGAGAATTTTGAGATGCTATATGGCCTCTGTTCGAATTCTGTTTTTACTCTATTATCATACTAAATTTGGTTAAAATATGTCCAACTGTTTTTAAAAAAGATTCGTCAAAAGCAAAAATAAATAAACCAAAATAATAAAGTTCATAAATATTGGCAAAAATAAAAATATATTATATAGATGTCTCGTTCTACATAGACTAATCATAGTTTTGCCAAATAACTTGCCGAAAGATCAGTGATGTTTACCGACAATATTTGAGCCGCACATTTCCGATGCCGCCCGAAGAGCCACTAACTGAATATAGTCATCCAATCAACTATTAAACGAAAATTAATCTCCTCATTGCATATTTAATAGATTTTCCAATGGTCCAATATAATTAAAAATAAAATTATTAATTTCTCGTTTCTGGTGGGACTTTTTTGAGATTTTTCTAGTTATGATGAAGGCATTTCCTACCTGTATGCATAATTTCAACTCGGTAGCATATCTGGAAGTGGGTTAGAATTTCAACATATCCACAAATATTCAGATTTACTCATATAGATTATATTATTGCACTCAAAACATAGGTACTTTTTATGGGCGGGCGATTGTAAATCTGCTATTATATATATATAAATAAATAAATAAATTAATATAGATATTTAATTATAAAATTACTACAACTATATATTTATAAAAAATATTATAGTTGAAACTACAAAAAAATACAAAAACCAAAAAAAGTCAAAAAATATCATGGAAAATAGAAAATCTCTGCTAGGAAGGTCATCACCTAGATATTCAGAGATGCTATAATAAGCCTTTTCTAGCAAGAAGTTTTTGATACAATATTTAAAATTTGCATTATTCAAAATTCTAATTCTAATCGATAATTTGTTGAACACAATTGCTCTGACATAAGTAGGAAAATTTTTTGACATATTGTACTTGATTCTGGGTAGTCTGATGTCAGACCTAACTTGTAGTATAGTTATGTACAGTACCATTTGTGTGCAATAAATTACCATTTTCTTTAATATATAAAAGTAAATGTAATAAATACAGACAAGGGACCGTAAGTATTTGTAATTTTGGGCAAATTTCCCTGCAGCTAGCTCTTCTCTTGACCCTACCAAGGATTCGGACTGATCTTTTTAGGGTTTTGTAGGTATGATCAAAAAACCCTTATACCGTCATTTTGTCGTCTGTTCGGTAAAAATTGTAGCCAAACGGCTAAACCTAGAGAGTTGAAATTTGGCATGCTTATACAACTCTTTGACCCGCACATAGGAAAAATACTAAAACATCTAAAAAACATATCCCCCTAAAAATATAAACAAATATGTGCTCATCGAAAAAACATTATAAAAAAACATTTTTTTATAATTCTGAGTAGGGTATTAAATGAAAGCACTTGGTACGTGGATTAACGATCAAATTTTTATTTTTGCAAAATAAATTATTTTAAAGTTATTTTTGCAAAAATTGTGCAAAAAAAATTTTGTCCCACACCCTGTAGCCCAGATGGTTTAAACTAAAAATCTGAAAAAATTCTAAATAATGTACATTGGTGTGAATCAAAATAGTACAACAGGAATTTTTGATCAGATTAAGTTTTTGGAAAAAAACGCAGTTTTTGTGATATTTGGCTAATAATGTACACAAGTTATAGCTTTGTAACACGCTACAATGGAACGTGTATACAAGTAACTCGATCCGAAAGGGATCGAACCCTGCGAGAAGAGACAATATTATTTTTTGTTTTTTTTTTTAATTTTTATATTGTTTAAATTATTTTTTGCAAATTCTAGTTATATTTTGGCAAATGTTGCATTTAATTTTTTAAAGCGTAAATTTAATATCCAGTGGAAATTGTTTAAATTATAATTTAATTCTGTTTCAATGTACACGAAATCAGAGGGGCGGAGTTTATGACTTAAAACAACCAATGGAAGCCATAGGCGCAATTTTTAAAATTCATAATGAACCTTGCAATATAAAAAAAATACTGCACATATTTAGAAATCTAAATAATGGTATTAGGCGTTCGAATTAAAATTACCAAAAAAAAAATTTTAATATAAAATTTGTTTTGGCATCCCAAATAATCATCATTCACTTACTAAATATCTGCAAAACACTGAAATGTGTGAAAATTCACACTTCACATCAAGTTTAAAAAGACGAAGCCAGTCAGTTGTGTTTCCTTAAAGTACTATACCGTAAGTAATACCCTTTTCACACTAGATCTTTAAGACGATTGAACTTAAACTTCATCGATGTTTAATATCGGTT